>CM045942.1:6799526-6807026 GCA_025177825.1 Aechmea fasciata | reverse complement strand
CTCTCTCTCTCTCTCTCTTTTATATATATATATATATATATATATATATATATATATATATATATATATATATATATATAGAGTTGAACTAGAATACTAGCGGTAGTAAACGAACCGTTTTACTACCGATTTGTTTTCGATGATAGAGCTTCTAAATTGACGATCGGCTCCGTTAAATATGATCTAAACCATTTAAACTATCTAGAAATCAAATTTCACGCACTTTCGATATTGTTCTTTTATCCATCAAGTGAACGAGAAAAATGAATGGTGAAAATGAATACTCTTTAAAAAATGATGATAGGAGTCTTGTAATCAAGATCAAGAGTATAGATCTTGTTTTAAATAGGTTAAAGAATTTTCTAACAAAAATTCAATTGATTTGGATATCTTTACGCCGTTAAACGAGAAAACGCCTCTTATCGACCATTAAAATTACAAATTTTGAAACCCTTTGATCATTAGCCAAATGATGTCGAAAAGCTTTGAAATTTGATTTCTAAACACTTCAAACGGTATCGATCATGTTCAACGAGCCGATCGTCAATTTGGAAGCTCTATCATCGAAAACAAATCGGTAGTAAAACTACTCGTTTACTACCGATAGTATTCTAAAGAAAACTCTATATATATATATATATATATATATATATATATATATATATATATATATATAGTTCGGCTTTGGTGCTTGTAAAAGAACCAAGCACTTAGTGCTTGTGAATTTTTTACCGTTTGATCTACGACTTTGATCATTTTCATCCGTTAGATTATACTATTCAACCCATCACCCACTTAATCCGGAAAGGTTCACATCATCCTAACCGCACATCTATTAATCCAAGGGCTAAAAATTTACAAGCACCAATGACTTGGTACTTTTAAAAGTATAGAAGCTCAATTCTATATATATATAGTCCGGTTATGGTGCTTATAAAAGTACCAAGCATTTGGTACTTATAAATTTTCTATCTTTAGATCTATATTTTTGATCATTTTCACCCGTTAGTTTATACTATTCAACCCACCACCCACTGAATCCTAGAGGGCCCACATCATCCTAACCGCATATCCCTTAATCCAAGGATCCAAAACTTATAAGCACCAATGACTTGGTACTTTTAAAAATATAGGAGCTCAATTCTCTCTCTCTATATATTTATATATGTCAATAAGCTCTATAGTAAATTTACGAACAAGTTTTGTAGTTGATCATTTATAATAATCAAATATTAGAGTTTGAATTTAAAATAACACATCACAAATGTTATACTAATTTTGATCATTACTTACATCATCTAGGATTTCTTTTTTCAGATTTGAAATTTATCCGTGTAGCAGAGGTAGATTATGGGTGGTCCACATTTGATTTGGTGGACCGGATCCACCCTAATAATTGTCCATCCCCCTTGTCCCTGGACCCCTGGTGTGGTTTGGGTTTTGAGTCAGTGTCAGAGATGTCAATGGGTCGGATTGCAAGCGAATGTTTAAAAATCCGAATCCGGACCCCACTTTAAACCCGAAATCTATATTCGAATTTGAATCTGACGAATTTTAAAACTTCATATTCAAATCCGAAATTGATCAAAAATTCGAATTCGAAACAACTATTTCCCTTTTCAATATTTCAAAATATATTATATTAAATTTAAAATTTTAAAATATAAATTCAAATATATCATCAAAATTTTATATACTTATTATATTTAATGTAAAATAAAGGTTCGGATTCAGATTCGATACAATCAAAATCCATATCCAAATTCATATTTATCGGATTTTTATTTTTGATATCCATATTCTAGATCATATCTGTTTAGCATAGAATAAATTTGTTTCGTTTGATATGAATAAAATTTCAAAAATTTTTGATATCCAAATTCTCTCTCTCTCTCTCTCTCTCTCTCTCTCTCTCTCTCTCTCTTGAGTATCTAACTTGTTTTTTTCTTTGCGTTCAAAATATTATATTTAATTATTTTATGATATAATATGTTTTTATTTTATTATTTTGTGGTTTAAACAGTTTTACTTAACTATTATGTGATTTTATTTTTATTTCACTATAAATATCTATTGTTAATGTTAATAGGTTGTCATTCAGTAATTTTTTTAATACAATTATTTTATGATATTTTATTTGATGATATTTTTTTTCTTGAAATAAAAATAAAAACAATATGATAATTAAGTATAATTTTTTGAACTATAAAATAGTAAAATAAAAAATGTGCTATAACAGTACCACATGATAACAAATTAAAGATTTTTTTTTTATTTGAGTGTAAATGTATGAAGTGTTCTCAACTATAGGACTTCTTAAAATTTTCCATTCAACATAACCTTTTTGTTTTACTGAGATTATTTTTTAAAAAAATCAATTTTTCTAAGAATTGTGCTATTATAATTATTTCAGTTAAAAATTCTATTAAACTTAAAATCTCAATACCTATTAGCGGTTGGTTTTTATAGTTTAATTTGCTAAAAAAAACAATATAAATAGTTAGTTTTAATAAAATTATAGGTCAAATTCATAAAACTTCTAATTTGCTTAACTAAATTCATTTAGGGCATGTATATTTCACCAGATCTTTCCAGGAAAGTTGTTCAGTTCATCGATATAATGAGTTCCGACATTTAGAGACGGTTAGCAAAGTCAGAAATCAAACGCATGAAATAGTTGAAGGCATAAAATTTTTAAATTTCATTGAGAAACCTCTTGATTTATTGTTATGTATCAATTTTAACTCTATCTAAAGATTATGATCCTCCACTCTAGTCTTTAATATTTTTTAAAAAATTAGTATTTAAAATCATCTAATTAATTTTGGATAAACTTCAAATACCATCTTTGTGGTTTCGAATTTTTTCACTTTAGTATCCTGTGGTTTAAAGTGTATGAAGTTAATGTCCTGTGATTTTATTTTTATCTTTCCGTCAGCTTTTTCGTTAATATTTTGCTAAATTATATACAAAAAAATTTCAGATATTCTAGTTAGGTTTATTAAATATTCACGTTAGTACCACTTAATTTTAACTTTGTCATTAATTTAACAAAAAAAATTAGTGAAGTCGACAATAAAAGGATAAAAATAAAACCAAAGAATACTAAATAATACATTTTAACCACAGGATAATATAGTGAGAAAGTATGAAATTACAAAAATAATATTTAAAGTTTTTTTATTAATTTTTGAATAGAGTTAAAATTGAGATATGACAGTGAATGAGGAGCTTTTTCTTGGGAAGAGGTTACCAAGTGAAGTGTTATACCCCCGTTTTGATGGGACGGGTGAATCCAATAAGGACAACTCTATTGATTGAAAATGTCGCGCCTATAATATAACTGATAAATTTTAAATATTTTTTCCATTTTGAGAGGTCTCCACACATATTTCCTTTTCTTTTTAATTTCCTTATTAATTACACATCACATGGGTGGAGGATTAATTGAGGGCCCCACTTATTGGACCTATTATTTATCTAATTTAAGTGTAGTAGTGATTTGGACTCTTGTGCTTGGTATGGCTCTTATTTTAGTCCATTTTTTCCATTTATCCTAAACTTTATCTTTTTTAGGGTAATAAGTTTGGGTAAAAAAATTTTACTTGTCACAAGGATTCGTTTAGTACAATCACTAGCGTTTGTTTCGGTAGTTGGTGTTCCCCACCCCCTGGCATTTTCGGTACCTTTTGTTAGGTTTATTTCATACATATAAATTTTAATTTTTAGTATTTAGAACCAAGCAATTCTCATTTCAAAATAGAGTCGCAAATGTATCAAATTATTATCCAACCCTGCAATTCAAATCGAAACCGGAAAGCTATATATAATGATGCGGCCAATTTGGCGTCAATCTCAATTCACTCCACCATTTTTTAAACGGCCATAATTTTTCACTCGAATATCTGATTTCAGAGTGCAATCTCAATTTGGAAAACACTTTTTGAGATTTACGCGTCGAATCGTACGGCCATTCCTGTGGAGTTTGGAATCCAAATTCAATTGTTTAGCCTCCGTTTTTAAATTTTTAAATTAATTATCTTAGAAAATTGTTATGCTTTTCTTATTTTTATTCCGATTATTTGATTATTCCTTATGTAATTAAATTTAGAGATATATTAGAATTTATTATTTTTGTCTAGTAAAATTCATGTATCACCTCTCTCTCTATATATATAGGCATGACGGCGGTATTGTAATCAAGAGTTTTTAAAATTGATTAATAAGACTTTCGTCTACGTCGAAGAATTGACTATTATTTTAGTTTAATATTATTTCTTTCAATACTTATGCTTCTTCCTTCTGAATGCCTGTCATATAAATAATTATTATTAGAGAATAGTACTTGCCGCTTAAAATTAAAAATAATTTTACTAGCTAATAGATCTGATTTTAATATTGACAGATAAATTTATACGAATCGGAAAAATCAACATCTTAGTCAATCAATGTGTTCTACTTTACCTGCAACTTGTGATGCTACATGTGATGTGAGCCCAGAGAGTCGCATCGTGATCTAATGAATCTCACATCTACTGGAGAGGAAAGGAAAAATATTTTTAATTGATTACGCAAAGTCCACCATGGACCATGCACCCTAATATTCAGTTTGTTCTATACAACTTCAAAATGTTTAATTGATCGTTTGTTTATAATACCTAAAAATTTTATGTATGGAAAATTATAGTTTTTCATTTTTTAATACAACTAATAATAGGTGTTTTTTGACACCATTAAATCTTGGAAATTATTTTGATACCTAACAAATAGAGTTCTAGAACTTACAATATATTTTCTACGTACGCACAAACTATTCTATTGTTCTTCATAGGAAATGTGCATATATAGTTATTTTTTCTTACTTTAATATTAACGGAAGAAATTGTTCTACGCAGATGCGTTGGGCCAGGTTCAGGGAATAATATCTCAAAAAACATGGAGAAAACGATGGGCTGGGAGAGGAGAAACGCACATTGAGCAATAGCCACATGCGGAGAATCTGTGGCTCAGAGTATATAGAGTTCAGCTATGATGCTTATAAAAGCATCTAGTATTTGATACTTATAAATTTTTTATCATTAGATCAATGTGTGGTTAGGATGATGTGGGCCCTATAGGATTGAGTGGGTGGTTGGTTGAATAATATAATCGAACAGATGAAAATGATAAATGAGGTAAATCTAATGGCAAGAAATTTGATAGCACCAAATGCTTCGTACTATCGATAGTATCACAGCCGGACTCTCTCTCTCTCTCTCTATATATATATTGGGAAAACTTAAAAAAAAAACCCCCTGTGGTTTTATAATTTTTCATTTTAGTGTCCTGTGATTTAAAGTATCATGTGGTTTCTTACTTTATCACTTTAGTATCCCGTGGTTTAAAATATATCAAGTTAATATTCTGTGGTTTTGCACTTTATCATTTTGGTATCATATGGTTTTAATTTTGTATCAAGTTAGTACTCTGTAGTTTATAAACTACAGGGTACTAAAGTGATAAAGTGCAAAACCACAGGATACTAACTTTATACACTTTAAACCACAGAGTACTAAAATAAAAAAAAAGTAAAACCACAATGGGGTTTTTGAAGTTTTCCCCCATATATATATATATATATATATATATATATATATATATATATATATAGTCCATTATAGTCTTGTAAAAGCACAAGTGCTTGTGAATTTTTATATATATATATATATATATCTATAGTCCTATGGTGCTTGTAAAAGCACAAGCACTTGGTGCTTGTGAATTTTTATATATATATATATATATCTATAGATATGGTGCTTGTAAAAGCACAAGCACTTAGTGCTTGTGAATTTTTAGTTAGATCTACACCTTTGATCATTTTCATCCGTTTGATTATACTATTCAACCAACTACCCACTTAACCAGGGCCCACATCATCCTAACCGCACATCTATTAATCCAAGGGCTAAAAACTTACAAACCGATGACTTTAAAACTTTTAAAAAATTCTATATATATATATATATATATATATATATATATATATATATATATATATATATATATATATATATATATGAGTAGAGTAGAATACTTTTAAAACTCATTGCTTCTAAGTTTTCTGGATCTACACCCTAATTACTAATACTCCTTGCCACCACCTACCACCATCATCTCAATCCTACAACTCTCTATCTAAGGGCTAAAAACTCAAAAGCACCAACTTATTAGTTTTTTTGAGAGTATTCTAGCTCTACTCTCTCTCTCTCTCTCTATATATATATATAAATTTAGATTTCAGCTTCTATGCTTGTAAAAGTATAAAGTCATTAGTGCTTGTAAGTTTTTAGCCCTTAAATTAATAGATGTGCGGTTAGGATGATGTGGGCCTCCTTGGGTTAAGTGGGTGGTTGGTTGAATAGTATAATCTAACGGATGAAAATGATCAAAGGTTTAAATCTAACGATAAAAAATTCACAAGTATCAAATGCTTGGTGCTTTTACAAGCACCATACCGAACTCTATATAATTATATATCAGCAGGAGTGGCCTTCTTTTTTTATGCGATAAGATGCGCGCTAGGCTCCGAAAAAAAAAAAAGAAAGAAAAAAATAAAGCGCTTTTTCCGAAAGCACCCGACCTCCCCGCCAGTGTGATTTATGGACCCTCCAGAGCCGACATCTACTGATAAGGGTTTGCATGATCGATTGTGGCTTCGGATCAATATATTTATTACTATTTTCTCTTTGTTTTCTATTGTTTTCTTTTTTTTTTTTAAATTTTATTTTGTTTCGTTTCAAGTCCCCTTGTTTCTCGGAGCTCGTGGCACGCTTCCTCGTCACTCGTACTCTCTTTCAATTTTTTTTCCAACATTTTTTAAATTTTTTTTCTCTTATTTTTATGTATTATTTTGATTCACTTGTTTGATATGTTTAATAGAATATACGATTATTGGATATATAGAGTGATATTTTGTGTATACCAAATCCAATATCCGAGAATGTATTATGGCAATTTTTTTTTAAAATCTGTGAAAAAATTTTAAATTATAGTTTCATCTTATCTTACTTCATAATAATCATTTAATCTTTGATTAAACTCGCTAAGTTTCTCACTTATAAGCGGATGGTAAAAATCAAAATATGCAATAGAATTGATGGTTAATAAGCAATAATAAATTAACCATAAGGTGAACGTAATAACTTATTTGATTATTAAATTGCTGCGCTTTACTAAAAAGGCTTAAGAATTTTAATAAAAATAATATAATTATTTGAACTAGACTGTAATGCATTAATTATTAAGTTTCGGTACTTAGATAAAAAAATATACGATTAGAATAATATGAGATTTCTAGGATTGATTAAGTTGTTGGTTAAATAGTATAACTTAACGGTTAAAAATAATTAAAGAGTTAAATATAATGGTGAAAAAATCAGTAGGACTAAATACTTGTGCTATCGATAGTATTATAGCCGAACTTTAATTATTTTATATTAAAATATAAAATATTATACT